>CAMTDV010000019.1:48880867-48909970 GCA_947069175.1 Scalesia atractyloides | reverse complement strand
CATATCCAAACTGTAGGTCCACTTGTAGGATCAAGATTAACCTACTTCCTTGTTGTCTAACACACACACGAGTGCGGAATCCAAGTGTGTATGCAAACCAAAGCAAGAGCACAAACAATATAACAAAAGATATAACTTGAAAGATTCACTATATTGATTTTAGAGAGACCCAGTACATAAACTCTTGAACCAAACTGCTTATCTCTACTCTGCACTCTTTTTCAACCCAAATAACTTATGCGGGTATTTATAGGCCATGACCCAGCTAACACCCACGAACAAACCTACTGTCCCACGAAGAACACGCCAGGCCCACGAAGAATGAGGTTCTTCGTGGCCTGACCCACGAATAACCAACAAGGCCAACGAAGAATGTTCTTCGTTGACATGAAATACTAAAATGTTTCTTCGTAGACCACATAATGTCACCACAAAAAGACAAAACAAGGTTGTTCGTGAAGAACCAAAATGCATTCTTCGTAGAAGAGTTTGGTGTGGAGCCATGACATCATCATGTGATATCATCATGGTGATGTCATGGTGATGACGATTCGCGGCTATTCGTGCTTCGAGTGTCGATCTCTGTGTCGCACGACAGAGGAATGTTGCGACATCAGGCTCGAACCAAATTGAGCCGAATCAAACCAAACCGAACTGGGCCGCATCCAACAAACTCCCCCTTGGATGCTGCTCGTGATGGTTCATTCTTCACATTGTCGGATCTTCAGATGTCTTCACTTGTCACAGTCAAAAGGTGCATCAACAAGCTCCCCCTTGAAAGTAGCTTGTGAGAAGTTGATCTTCAAAGCTTCAGATCCTTGTGGTGTTGATGAGTGGTCAGCTACAAATTGATCTTCTTGATGCGCGACTTTCATTCATGTTGTGTCTTCACTCCCATAACTTTTCTTCAAACATGTTCTCTTTGCCTTTAGTTTGCTTGGATGCCACATCTGCACACACAACAAAACTAAACGCGTAATGAGAACAACCGCTAGGGATTTAATCAACCATAGAGAATTTCCATTTGAAAATTTCACGAAGGATTGATTTTAAACAGAATTAGCAAATGACGCACATGAGACCAACTCTCATTCAACTACCAACTGACAACACTTTGAAAGTTTTAAAATTGTTCACCTTTAATCCTTAAACTTGTCAACTTCGACCATTTATGAAGATGCAATTGTTTCTGGCTTACAATAAGGATTTTAGGTAGGATAGACTCGAGTTCCGACATCGGTGAATCAAAAATAAACTTGAAGAAAAATCTTTTGGCTTTTATAAAAAATTTATATTAAAACTCACCTAAAATCTTATTGGTATTTTTCATTTTTCAAATGTAAAGACGGAAAGAAATAAATAAATATTTACAGACATTCTTTTTGCAAACTGAGCCGCATCCACACAAATATGCATCAACACAAACATTAAGGATTGTTATATGGTCATTGATTATGAGGGAAGCAAGAGGATGGATCTGAAAAACTTAAAAAAAACAGTTTTCGATCCCTGTAGTGAATCTAGAGACTTTGTGTCAACACACTCATTTGAAGTGTTTAATACTGTTGAGATTGGAGTAACTAGGGCACCACCTGCTAAGAAATGGATAGGAAATTCACAAAACCTGTTCAAGTGACTAATGCACCACCTGCTAAGAAATGGACAAAACAGAAAAATTACCCTTCTAATCTTCATCAGTACAAGCCAATGAGGTCTTATCAAAGAAATGAAATAAAAGTACTTACAGAGAACCAACAACAGCTGATGAGTTTGGTAAAATAATTGACCTTGAGTCAATATGGTAGTCAAAGTCATTAGTCATGCATTGATGGGTCCAAGCCTGCAAGTCATCAGGTGGGTTTTAAATCATCTCATTGAAGCTTTATTTCTATATATACAAACAAAGAAAAATTATTATAAATATATATGGTATTTTATGAAAAACAAAAACAAAATAAAAGTTTATTATATATATGTTTATATTTAAGAAAAGAAAGAAACCACTGCATTTTCTTCAAAAGGTCTAAAACTGTTGGGATATTCCAACTATTTCTCTAAAAACCAATAGTTTCATGTGACCAAAAACCCTATAAATACTCCTTCTGTAATTTGGGTTTCTCTTTGCACTCACATACTCGTCTGATAATCAATTGCAAGACCTAACCATCAATTTTTCTCTCTAATCCTTCATTATTCACCACACTTTATCATCGGCAACCTTAGCCTACAACATGTTCACAACCTACTACCATATCTGACCAAATTTAGGGATCACACTTAATACTATCAGATCACCCACCTAATTCTGCAATATCCTTTCCACCATGCGTTAACGGTTAACCCACCAACTTACAAAACAACTCTACTAGAGTTTTGGACCAGTACACGTGTATCACAAGATGATAAAGGAAAAGTACTAGCCATCACTACTGCAGTAGAAAAAGGGGAAATCACTATCACACCCGAAATTCTGACAACAAAAATCCAACTTGAAGATGATCAAGGTATTGCTAAGTTCTCAAAAGTTGAGATGGACATAGAGTTCATAGAATAGGGGTATTATGGTCCAACAAAATGCAGTACTTACCACAAGAAATATTGCTTTGCTGGTCTCATATATCTCTTTCATACCATCATGATCAGGTACATGAGATTCCTATAACAACTCAGTATATTGCTTATTCAGTTTTAACTCTCAAATCAAATTTTCAAAGAGCTATGCTCAAATGTCACATCTTCCCCAAAATATCTTCCCCTTAATGGCTTCACAAACAACCACCCAAAACACTTGGAAAAGAACTATTGAGATCAAAAGGCTGGAACCAAGTTAAAGTGCTGAATTGTGAATTTACTTGTCAACAAGTCAACAACTAAAGACAAAGTGTTGGACAACAAGTAAATACTAGAGACAAATGTTGGTCAACAAGTCAAAGACGGAAGACTAAAGAGTTTGATTTCCCAGCAGTATCCTTGTAATTTTTAGTAGTTTGTTTTTTTAGTTGTTTTAGTCTATTGTCCAACAGTTGGTTTCCAGCAATATCCTTGTAATTTCAGTAGTTTGTGTTTTCTGTCCAATAGTTTGCAAAACTGCTGGCAGTTACACATTTATTGGGTTCTTTTTGGTCACTTTCATGGTGATGCCACTAACTTTTCATTCCTCTTATAAACAGAACAGTACACGATGTAATTTGTAACTCTTATAGTTGAATATCCTTTAATCAAAGAATCTTGAGAGAAACATAATAAGTAAGAGAGATAATGTATCTAGTGAAGGGGAGTGTAAACTTGTACTTTGATATTGCTATAATCAGTAATAGAAATCATTTGACAATCGTTTCCCAAATCCAGTTTATGTTTGAGTGATGTGTTTACTAATTGCTTGTACTGATAATCTCTTGAATTATTAAACAGATTTTATAAAAACATACACAAACACACACTCTCAGGTACAACACCGACCAAGAGCCATAGTGGTCGGTCTCAATTTCAAGAGTGACGGGGATATAGTTCTTAAGGTTTGAAACGGTGACAGAGGGATGAAGCTTAGACTCTATGATAAGAGAGGGAAGGAGATCGAAAAAGGTTGGGCTGTTGGAAAAAAAGAACGTCGGTGGAGGGAAAAAGAAGTCTGATGAGTACTAGGGTAGGGAGGACCGTATTTGGCGTGATACCATATAGGAAATAACTCGATGAGCTTTATTGATAATCTCTTAGCTATATTCATACAAATTACAATAGTAATCTCTTTGTAAAGATGTAATATTGTGTTTAGGGCAGACCTATGGTCTACCCGAGTGGGGTGGGCGCCCCCTTGAATTTTTTAGTGTTAACCGTGCGTGAAAATCGTGGCGCACCTCATAAAATTTCGCAATTGCACCCCTTGACCGTTCCAACGGTAAAGAACGGAAGAATTAGAGTAGCTAAGATAAAAAAATGTAAAGCTTGGATGAGTGAAGCTGCTCTGGAGTTTAGAGAAAGGTAACATGGAGATTTAAAGAAAAGAAAACATAATTTAAGTGGTTCGTTGGTCACGTCTATTTGAGCCCATCGTCATCTAATTCCTAATTTAAAAGATAGGTTAATAACTTAAAAGTTAAAAAATGCCGGCTGAGTAAAAATAATAAAAGAAAAATAAATAATCATTCAAATCTCAAAAGAAAATTTCAACATTTATTTATTTAACCTATTATAAAATACTTCATATTTTTTATATTTTTTAATTACTGGTTTCACCTCTATACAACTAAATGTTTAATTATTAATAACATTTTCGATATATATGTGTATGTTTCACTAAAGACATTTTGATAAAATGTAAATAAATATTATTTATAAAAATTCATCGAAATACCTATTAAAATTTTATACAACCTGACCCGACCTAACTGAAACCAAATTAAAACAAAAAAATTTTGTCCCATGAAAAAACTCTAGGTCCACCACTAGTTGTGTTACTAAAGGTAAGAAGAACAATTATAATGGAAAACAAATTCCTAATTTGTAGGAAATCTATTAGTCATGGATATCAAGAGAGTTACTATTTCAAGTTGCGAGGAGTCATGGGTGTACTGGTTGTGAGGTTCCTTGCATCATTGTTGCAGCTAAAGATGACCTGGGGCCAAATCTAGCTCCAATACAAGACTCAACAAGGGTATACATCTTAATTAGTTAAAAATTAGTTAATATGTTTGTGATTAGTACAAGTTAAAAAAAATTGTACACGTGCGTGGCCTGATTCGCTCTCTCTTTAACAAGTTTGAGATGAAACATAACCCGATTGATCTCTTCGTGTCTTAATTGCAAATTATTAAATGAAATATTTGTTTTTCTAGGTAAGCTAAGATGTGGGATTAGAGACATAAGCATTAGGTTAGGAGACTTCAATGATGTATTTATTGTGAGAACGATAGAGCACCCTCATTTGAGCATGCCCAGATAGAGCACCCTCATTTGAGCATTCATGGTGTTATCACTGATGTTATAATATGTGGTCCATTTTTTTAGATTAATAATTACTTTTAATATGAATTTACATCGATATAGATGGTAAACAGGTAATAAGCTGCGCCGCTACCCATTTTTTAATAGAAAAACTAAGTCTTTTAAAAACTACATCCATAGATCTCAGGTTCATTATATTACTATGCATGACCCTTTGAACTCGACTAAGTAGGTCCATAGCCTTTGGCGCCAAGAAACCAAAAGTATCAAAAGCAAATGGAATAAACACGTGCTGGTTGTCAAGACATGCTTTTTCGTGTTTGGTCACTTTACCCGAAGCAGCCTGACCCACCGTGAAAGCACTACCCCCTAAGCCCACAAGCGGGGAAACCCCTGTTAGATCCACACATAATGTTTTCCTCCTACCCATCCAAAGACCAGAACGTCGACTGGTCAAAGGGAAATCTCCCTTCCAACGGGCCAGTTAAGAAATTTACAGCTTCCTCTTTCTTAGTAGAACTACCAGCACACCTGAATATGTCAAAAAGGACATCCCTCACCAAATCATATCGGTATTTGAACCCCGGGAGCTCTCTACAATGAACTGCATGCTCCCCAAAAGAATCCAAGCACGCCCTATGACAAAATGGCATGCCTCATCAACTAGAAATAAGGGAATCGTGAGGCGATACTTAACGATAGTACGGTACTCCACCGGCTACATATGCTTGCTTAACCCATCTATAGGTATAGCAAGAAGAAAATCTTGTGCATGTGGTGCTCGTAGACACTCAAAAACGGGTTTTGTCTAACGCTCAAGTCAAACTCGCCAACGCATGTTGGGCTTGGGGGTGTCCTTATTAGTGAAACCGCTGAAATCAAAGCTTGGAATCGTATCATGAAGACAAGCCAAAGCCTAAACATAATCAGAATCGATACTACATATGCCACTATCTCTTAAGATGTGGTCCTGTAGCACCCACGATTGGGCCCTCTAGGCCACAAAAGCATAGGATGAAGCCTCAACAGCCGAATACAGCCCCAAACCCCAAACCTAATAGGTAAGGAAACAAGTCGCCACTGGAAGTCTCCAAAGAAAGGACATCCACAAACCACCAATTCCTCAATCGCCTCACGCAAACATTTGTCAAAGAACAACGTTGCATCTTCCATGTGTACAAGTTGGCATGTCCTCAAGCCAAAGAAAAGTTTGGCAATGCCCATTCAGGATCGAAGCAAGAGTAGTTGACTCTACACTCTACGGGTCACCTAATTTGGGTAGAAGACGCATCAAATCTACCACCTTAGCAGCTCTTTTGTTACCAACCCACTAATAAAGCTTGTGTCTCTACTACCCCCCCCCCCCCAAGAGGCCTCACCACACTGCCACTCAAATGATAATACTTACAATTACTATGACATAGGTGAAACATTTTGTAAACAATAGTAAATCCAAACTTAATTATCCCAAAACAAAATCAATATTACCAAAACAACAAGAACACGAACTATACAGACTCGAAACAACTCTTAGACCATCACTATTATGATCTAATACCATCAATATTATGATCAAATACAAAAGAAATAAGATTGAAACTCATGACCGTCTAGGAATCGCCAATACAACAAAACTGTATAACGAAGCCCATAAACATTGGGTTGGGCCATAAAATGGCTGCATTTATAACATTCCTCCTCAGCCATTTAGAATTATACACTGTCAACAGTATCTTACTAGATAATGTTCTCTTAATTCTTCAGGATCAATATTATTGACTAATACTGCAGGATCAGTTATGTTGTCACGTTAAAACCTTACTAAGAAAACCCAGTGGGACAAAACTTAGTTAAGGAAAAGAGTACAACGTGTATAATACTCCCCCTCAATTTAACATGTATCTTTTAACCTGTTGGATCCAATCTTTAGTGAAAACTTCTTGCGTTGGTCTTTGTTGTAGTCTTCTTTGCTTTAACTGATCCAGGTTACATTGTCTTCAAATAGTATAATTGGTCTTCTTTTGATCGACTTGAGTCTGCATCTATCTTGAACATGTTGAAGCTATATATTTACCTAAGTAAAATCGTATTTGGAGAGCTTTGTGGGGGGTCTCATAGATATCCTTCATCAGCATAACTTTATAGTTGGGACTCCATATATTTCATATAACAATATCACATCTCGAATCCGATATCTTTAATGCTCTTTGTGATTATGCCTCATTAAAACCTTGCTAGGAAAAACCGAGTGGGACAAAACCATAGCTAAGGAAAAAGAGTGCATTTCGCATTTTACATAATTAACAACATACTTCAGGATGATGCTAATTTGGTACTTTGGGACCTATAGGATAAACTGATATTACCGGATCAGTTATGTTGTCACATTAAAAACCTTACTAAGAAAACCTAATGGAAACACTTAGTGAAGAGAAAAAGAGTGCAAAATTTTAGATTAAAACTGTAATCTTGCCAATACATCTAGCAAGAACGCAATATTATATGTCCTTTTATTTGGAAGATACCTTAATGTTTCGATCACAATTAAATATGGTACTTCTAGACAAATTATTTATCCATCCTTTTCTTAGGGATGATAAAAATCCTTTCTATGTATCTAGCAATCCGAAAACCTTTACATTACTCAACAAATGAATTTTATCCATATAACGTCTTTTGGATGTTGTCTGATTGTGAGCAAAAATATTACATATATACTCAAACTGCAGGTCGAGAATAACTACACAGTGTAAAGGTCTTTCAAAAATTTCCCTCATTAATTCGACAGTTCATGTCGATGATGTTTACATCATCACTGTAAACTGCAATTGCACTAAACATTAAGAGTAAAATCTTGATCACATATGTAGCTCATTTTATCAAACTTATACCTCTCTTTTCAGAGTATCAACTAAGTCGATTGTACCACATACGACTAGTTTCCTTTAAGATTTATATACATAACACATATGGGGTTATTGTTTAATAATGCTTTGAGTATTTTTAATCCTTCAGGGATTTTCATGCAGATGTCATTTGCTATTGTCTCGTACATGTATATGGTGATGACATCCATAAGTTGTTTTATCTGAAGTCATTCTGAGATTGCTAGGTCGCTTAAACATCTAAAGATTATCGCATCCACTACAGGGGTATACGTTTCCTCATAATCAACTGCTGGATTGGGAAAAATCTTTATGTTAAAATGCGTGCCTTACATCGCAAAAACTCATTGTTTATGTTTCTTTTTATTTAAAGACACCCATTTATAACCTACTGGTTTGACGTCCATGGATGTTCGAACTGCTGGTTCGAAAACGTTTAGTTTGTCGAGCGATTTTAATTCAACCTTTAGTCATCTAGCCATTTTGCTATTTTTGTGCGTACACTCTTGCACAATTTCTGTATACGTAATCTTTTTCATCGATTACATCTGTTGCTGTAGCATATGCAAATATAATACTTTACACGTATGTACTTATTTTGTACATAATTCATTGAGATCTGATATTTGTTTTATTCTGGAACTCTATTGTCCTCTTCTTGGGCTTCATTAATATCTTCTAGTGATTTTATCAGCAACATCTCTTGAGGTTCTTTTTCATGCAACCTCTTCTGGGATTACACCAACTACGTTACTCTGCTCTTTTCGTATTTGTGGGTTTTATATATTGGAACCGAGTTTCCTTCCCACTTTTCTAATATGGCACTATGATTACTTGAATTCGAGCATGTAAGTTAAGTGCTGCTATATGTGACTTTGTCACTCTGTTTGTGTTTGTGAATGCATCTCATATTTCATTTGCTATTATTTACAAATTCACGCTCTTTTGGACTTCAGATTTATATTGACCACTTCAAGGGTCTATATTCAATAATGATGATGCATTCCATAATTTCTTGTGTTACCAGTCTTTCATTATCTTGTCTCCCCCTAAGACTGGGAATGCTATGTACATATCTTATTTTATAAACTTGGTTCTCTTCGGGAGTCCAGTTGTAATGGGGAGTATAGGTGCTTAGCAGTTGCTTTTAGATTGATCAATACAGTTGCATGAAAAGAGGATGACAAATCAAATCGTCATAATGATCTAACTATAGATGTGAATCCTCCTGAATTCTCATGTATGATTTAGGCTAATAGGCCGAGAAAATGCTACATTTCAGGTAGCGAAAAGAGTCACATATGACCATACAGAGATGCATCTCTTAAAACCATATAATTTTGAAAATGGTACACATGAAGATTGCAAGTCCCCTATATATCTCGTTGGATTATATTCATGAATAAATGGATTCATGTAGGAGTTTATCTTAGAAGGGCATAAAGACAGACTTGTCGAGAGAACCCACTACACGTGATTTAGGGTAGACTTTTGATTAATCTCTTCGTCATTATGCTATTATGATGATCTATTTCGTCATTTCATATGATGAAATTGTATTGGACTAGTAACTTCTGGTTACTCACCAAATTTGACTTCATGTGATTTATTTTGTGTAATATATTTTAGTTTGCAAAACCCTTGAATTTTTAATATGGTCTTCAATCCATATTATCATATGCAAATTCGAGAAATTCAATATCTATCTTTCTTTTGTCACCATTCCAATGTGATTGTTTTTCATCCAAACATAGTTGAAACTTAATAAATTTCTTTAGAATACATTAGGATATGATGCATAATGAGTAATTCGATACCAGCGGGTAAACTATCGATGCTCTGCTAGAGCATTTAATATGCTATTAACATATAAAATAGTATCAATAGTTTCTCTACCAAGACAACTAATAAATATATTCTTATGTTTTGTGATAGCGTTAGTTGTGTTGTATATGGTACATTTGTCACCTCAATTTGTGATTGCTCTACTGGAGCTTTTAGAATTTGCATATGTATAATACATGCATTCACGTGAGTATGATAAGGTCTTTGTGTATCAATGATTGGTCAATCCACATTTGAAGAGAATATTTATATTTCTCCTTGTCGCACATGCCTCTTAGTGATAGACTCATATTATGTTCGTTTAGTTAGTCAGATTGAATAGAATGCTACATAAGTATTAGCTTGATATTTTATTTGCAATTTAGAAGATGTGATATAACTCCGAGTATTTTGTGAAAACACATTCTTGGTATTGTGCATCAGGAGAATGCCGAGAAAACTTATAGCAAACTTTTTAGAGGATGACCAACTTCTGGTGGTCAAACATGTTGATCGGGTATCTTCACACGTCCAGAATATGTCATGGAGGAGAAATATTATAGTTTTAGCCTTTGTTTGGAGGGAAGTGTTGTTCGTGTCAAGTACTTCAAGCCAAGACTATTTGACATCGAATGATTTTTGAATTCTAGATTCTGTAGGAGGTAGTTGTAAACTAAGATGTCAAATGCGACAATCTTGAATTTTGATTTAACAGTATATATATCATGAAAAGATATAATGAAAAAGTCTTTATGATAGCAAATATGACCTTGTATACGTTTACTAGAATACCGGGTTCTAAATTATATCAAGTTCTTGATCTCTATATCCTAGAGATTTTAGGGTGTTATAAGTGATCACTCATTTTGAAAGTTTGAAACTTTTAATATCATCACATTCTAAATTTTCTACTGGTAAACTTTAAAATACTTTATAAGTGTAGACTAATCCAATGCGGTAAACCTTAAACAATAATTGGACCAACAGGAGTATTGCTAAACAAATGAAATCCGTAATATCTACCCATGAGCAAATTATATGCATGTTAATTATTCACAATTTTATATGCATATCAATTAAATATATAAATCACACATAATCCTAGAACATTATTATATGTATACTTTTGTTAAAGGAATTAAACTCATATTAATTTGCTTGTCAAGTTTAAAAAGAGAATTGAATTTCCGAGGACGAGGCACATTCATTAAGAAACTAGGGGTGAAGGGAGTGTTAAACACTTGAAAGTGACAAACTTTAAAATCAACCAATCAGAGGATGCCATGTCATTCCACCACAAAGTTTAAACTATGCTGAAAAGTGTTGGCATTGGTTAGACACTTCATGAATTGTAAACTTTTTTTTTAAGTTATGTGTTAAATAGAAATAACTTAAGCATCAAATTAATAAAAAAACAATTACATTAATGTTTGAAGAAATGGTGTACTCGAACCACCAGCACCGCCACGTTTTTTTACGCCCTCTCCTTCGAACCGGACCCCAAATATTTTTTCTTGCCATCACCTTTGTTTGAGCCTTCCATTTCAAACATTGTTTGAAGAAATTTGGGTTAATGTTTGAAGAAAGTAGAGTAGAGGAGAGTTTTTAATAAAAAATGAGTTGTAAATGTTGGTTTATATATATAATGAAAAGTTTGATTTTTGTTAATGTTCAAACGACATTATAGCCGTTACCAAACACCCCAACGGTCATGTCCCTCTTGTTTCTCGATCGGCAAGTGTTTACCTGCCTTCCATGGTTTACCGATCGGCAAAGATAGCCGGCGGCGGTGTTACCGCGCGGCAAACACCTTTGCCGATCCATTTCTCCGCACACTCCCTTCCCCTAACGTTGGTAAAAAAGACCGTCATGAGTATCACTGGGGTTTATATCATTTTTAATTAAATTACGTGCATTAATTTATTCAAATTAATCCCCTTACGTGGAAGCATTAAATAATTCAAATCCCCATATTATTAATGCATGACTATCTAATGATAAAAAAAATATGTATTAAGTTTGAAGTAATAGTCTCTGTTGCTAAAAAGTTGCGACAACGGTTATTATTTTCATTATAATCAGGGAAAAATAAGGAAAAACCGTTCAAAGAAAATCAAGAAAAAAGACAGTTTTGCCGGCAGTTACGGTTATAGGCCACTCCTTTTTCTTGAACCCTCACGAACAACCGAATGTGTTAGCGTAATTTTTTTTATTATTATTTTATTATTATTTATTTATTTATTTATGCATCCCATGATCGAATTCACAACGGCAAGTAACATACTAGTTGATCAAGTAGGTTTTAATCGAGATCTATGACAGATCTCTGACCAGCATTTAAAATTTACGGTCAGACACCAATCATTAGATTTTCGTTTAAAATTTAGCTACTACCCAGCTTGTCCTATGATCAGAATATATATTATTAGAGGGAACTAGTTGTTACCTGGTTGCCTACTAAAAGGAAAAAAGGAAGAACTCGGTTTCTATCACTGGGACTCATGCCATTGTTCCTGGATGTGTTCAGATTTGTGACTGCAACTTAGCCATTACAATCATCATCTATCCTAGTAAGTCTCCTGATTTTATCTACGGTGCTCGCTTGATTTTTCCCTCCTCGTTGTTGTTGATATTCATCTATCTGGTTGATTTTGTTTTTCACACCGTGGTCGTCGGTGATACTTGAACACTGGAACTTCTTGAATTAAAAACCCATTGTTGAATCAAATGCGGCTATTTGAAACGCTAACATCGCTAGGCTTATATTTCAATATGTTAGCAATAGCTAAACAGGATCTAAGAAAGCTTGTCAAGGATCTCCGATGATAATTTTGTGTATAAAATTAAGATAAAAACTGATGTAATAGAGCAAAAGTGCTGATAACGTGTCCTAAACTAGGAGAAAATAGAGAGAACTTTTTTCAATCACTCATTCATTATTGACATATACATCATATATATGCACAGTACAATAGAATCTCTAAAAACCTAAAGCCATAAACATTGGGTGGCCATAAAATGGCGGCATTTATAACATCCTTAACTTTTTCAAATATCATGTTAAACCTCTTTTAGCCTCTTATCGTTAGGTAATATAATATTTAACCCCTTAACTTTTTATAAACTTTATACATTAATGTCATTTGAACTGCCTCAAGAGTATATATATATATATATATATATATATATATATATATATATAATAATCTGATTTTTATTGGTATATATTCCAGTTGTTCTACGTTTCGACGAAAATTTTGTTTGAAAAAAAGTAGGGTAAAATATAATGTTTTTTCGTGCTTATTTTATATTACATTTTGGTGTCATATTTGTTCAGAAACGATTCATGTCAAGTATAATACTTCTTGAATTTGAGTTGGACTACGTTTCGACTACGTTTCAGTGTAAATTCTATTTGAATGTGATTCAAGTCAAACATAGTACATTTTGATTCGTCAATTAAACTCGATTTGGTCTACTTTTAACGTAAAGCGTCAGTAATAATCTACTATAACCATGCCACATAGTAGGTACAATATTTTTTTCTACATTTCGACATAAGATTTGGTATACTTTTTCATATAAATTCGAGTTTGTCTATGTTTCGACGTAAATTTGGTCTACTGTTCGTGCTTTATTTGGTACGTTTCCAACGTATGAGTGGGGTCGCATATAATACGTTTTGACTTGACGGTATAAGTTGGAGTTAGTTGGGTCACATATTATACGTTATGATTGTACCGTATAAATTTAATTAACTTTAGTTTTGATCCAATCGCATTATTATATAGATTACAATGAGTTCATTCAGATACGTCCAAACTGGCGTTTTTATATGGTTAACGCATAACATAACCCTTGAAATAATCCATTTGACGTTTGTGTTGTACCCTCGCCGCAACACGCGCGGGTCTTATTATTAGGTCTAACTTATAACACAAACGCGCATGCGCATAACTACTTAACTAGCTATGGGCCTTGGCCTTTCATCCAGTACTTGGCTGAGCTGTAATCTGCTACAAGGGCAAGCTAAGTCTTCATATCCAAAGCCCAGATCCATTTAAACCTAACACTAAAACCATACAAAACAGAGACGAATTAAACTAAGAAATATATGACATGTTTGAATTATTGAATTGTATACTTTCAGCACACTCTAGGGTTATGTAACGTCACTGACCAGAACTAGGTCTAGCAAAACGGGTGGGTTGAGTAACGGGTCAAAATTGATCGTTTTAAATAAGTATCAATTTGATTCAGGTCAACACAGTTCTGACCAAAATGGGCTCCGTTGAAATGAGGTTTTAGAGAAAAAAAATATCAAAATGGGTCCATAGGAAAAAAAAAGTACTAAAATGGGTTGTTTTAAATAAGTATGAGTTTAATTAGGATTCAAATGGAGTTGTCGGTGTTGGTAAATCACTCTACACGGGTTTTAAAGGCGAAAAGCACCGTCGGGAAGGAGCATTTGTTCGATCTCTCCTATAAATAGGAGTTCGAAACCTTGCAAGTTGGAGAGATGATTGAAATAGTTTTCAACCCACCTTAAAGGGACCTTCCCAGTCCTTGAAGCTATTAAGCATTCAGACTTATCGGCTTATGTACCCAATTTGACCCGTTTATAATTTGAGTAGACGGAAATTGACCAACATGTTGTAGAATTTGATTACCCAAATGAACCCACATGTAACTATATTTTTTTGTTTTTACCAAAACAGAACAATTATTGAAGAACCAAGATTGCCACCCCTAGAATACACTAGATCAAACTATATTTTTTTTTATCAAACAGTAGACACATTGTGAAGTGAGTGGAAAATCTCTAATCAGGTTAACGTAGCAGGGATGGACACTTGTTTTTTTTTTACTCTTATATTATCTGTCTGGAGTGTATGGAACTATAATATGTTGATCAAACATTCAAAACCTCAACTTTGTTAATGACTCAGTTGTTTTATAAGGTGGGAGGAATCAGGGTAAAATAGAGATGGGCATAAAAACCGGTTCCGAACCCGAACCGGTAGAACCGAACTGGAACCGGTTCCAGTTCCTACCCGACATTAAGTAGAACCGGTTCCGGGTTCAAAATACCCGTTGGTTCCAACCCGGTTCCACAATTTTACCATTTGAATCGGGTAGTAACCGGTTCCTACCCGTACCCGGTTTCACTAGTACCCGGTTCCATCAGTACCCGAAAATGCAGTTCTAGAAGGAACCGGTTATACCGTTAAAATGTTACATTTGGAACCGGTTATAGCCGAAAAAGAGGAGACTAACAATAGAAAGAAACACAAAAATAACAAACACAATAGAAAGAAACATTACACAAACTTTATTAAAACACCAAACCAAACGGGTTACATCAAACATTTGAAGAACCGGTGCCGGAACCTTCTCCCGTCTCATTTTTCTTTGCCTTCGTCACTGGGCAATGCCGCTCAGTGTGTTTCTTAAGGGTTGAGTTGGCTGCAGCCTTCATAAATTTTCCGCAAGCTTTGCATCTAGCCATCTCGTGGCTGTCGGACATTAAACAGAGATCAAAATTCTTCCATAAAGCTGGGTTTCTTTTCGTCTCTAAGACAGTAACAACTTGTTCGTTGCATGCCATAGGTATTTTGCAAGATTTTTGAGAAGATGATTGAGTTTGTAAGTTGATGATGGTGAGTTTGTAAGTTGATGATGGTGAGTGTTAAGTTTTGAAATGGTAAGTAGGGAGGGGTTTATATAAAAAAAACCGATTTCGACTGCCAGGAACCGGTTCCCAACGGTAACATTTTTTATCAGGAACCGGTTCTACGTTAACATTTTTATCAGGAACCGGTTCTAACGGTAAATTTTTATCAGGAACCGGTTCTGAACAGTAAAAGTCAGATTTTTTGACTGTCAGGAACCGGTTTCTGAACAGTAAAAAGTCAGATTTTTCGACTGTCAGGAACCGGTTCTGAACAGTAAAAGTCAGGTTTTTTACTATCAGGAACCGGTTCTGAACAGTAAAAAATCGGGTTTTACTGTCAGGAACCGGTTCCACACCATACCGTTCCACACCATACCCGATTCCATAATGCCCGTACCCGGTTCTACACGGTTCCATATTCTTGGGTGTGAACCCGGGTAGGAACTGGACCCGGTTCCACACCATACCCGGTTCCAATGACATCCAAGCAGAACCGTTCCGGGTAATAATAAAACCCGATTATGCCCATCTCTAGGGTAAAAGGACATAAATCCCCTCACACGATAATCACGTGATATGATTTAACTGAAAATTTAAGCTACGTTAGTGTTAAAGGATGTAAGGTGTACAAAAATTTTCAAATAAAGGATTGCGACTATAATTATTGAAGTTAAAGGCTATCCATTGCAATCCGATACAAACCTAAAGGAAGAAAACTATAATTTGCCCTAAAAATAAATTGATACGATTGGTCATTTCGAGTACCTATGTCGACCCAAATACGACGAGTTAGTTAAACATGTTCATGATTATGATTTGAATCAAATCGCTACCTCTTTACACTAAAATCAATCCAAGGAATATCTACTCAAATTTTAGTGATGTCATATTTTTTTAATGACCAACAGAATAAATCTCAAGCACTTTCGGGGCACCCACTGGACCAAACGTAGTACTCGGAGAGTAATCCGAGTCCACCACCAATTTCGGGGAAAACTCGGTAGTCACCCGCCCGTAGGCACGACAATGAAATTAGCGGTAAAACCCGTTTGGCTCAAGGATCGAACCTAGGTTTCCCTGAGTCTCCTATTATTGTTCTCCAGTGCATCACTCTGCACCAAGTGGGAGTTGAACCTGCATCTCTCAAAAGAAATGCAAGTCTTCCACCACTTGATTTAAAGATCATTGGCTTTAGTCATGTCATATTAGTTTCAGATCTTTTGCATGTGGGTATGCTCTTTCAATTCAATAGTCGGATGTTGCAGCGATTATAATTGAGATGTGAGGATATAGTGATGCAAATTTGACCTTGATTGATATATGAAACATCATACAAATCAGCACCCACATGACCCCAAAGATCTGGGGCTTATGCGCTTACTAAATCTAAAAGAACCATTTGTACACCCAAAAGATATGTTGTGCACTATAGGAATCAACGATTGCACAACATCTGTCATCAGAGGTCGATAATCAGGTGCAGTTTGCACACACATTGCCGCAATAGAGGCTACCTGCAATGGAAACAAAAAAACATGGATTTGATCATTCGGTTAGTTTTAGAAGCTTGAATATCATGATCTAACTCGAGTCAAACCTAGCTAACCTGAATTAGATCCTTTTCTGAAAATTGACCATGTAGATTCGGATCAACCATCTCAACAACTGCAGCCCTATTTGTTAATCTTGGAAGAGCCTGCGAGTAAACGAGTTCAAGCCATGTAAATTCTTGAAAAAACGTGTATATAGTAATTTATAGTCATATATTCTTAAGTCGGGCACATCACTTTTGACAAACGGTCCCAACTTTGATATTAAAAAAAAAACTATATTGTCACTAATCAACTCTACTTAATAATTGCGGATTTGGAAGCATTAATATACTTACCCACGAGACAAGTACATGCTCTCCGGGTGGACGGTTGGTGTCAATAGGTACGCGTCCTGTTAAGAGCTCCAACAAAATGACTCCGTAGCTATAGACATCTGATTTAGTCGCAAGTTTTCCGGTTGAAACATACCTAATATAATCAAAGATATTAATATATGCATGTGTATTTATACATGTGTATATGTTTTTTTACGCGTAGAGTCGAACTTATTATATGATAAATATAAACAGAAAATAAAAAAAATAGATACCACACATTTATTATGAATAAGTCCAAATCTGGTTGGTTATGTTTTCTAGCCAAATGAAAATAGTTGAATGGGTAAAATAAGTCAAACGTCGTTCTTTTAACGGAAAATTTAGATCACTTTTGGAAAAGCCCATGTTGGGAATCGAACTCAGAATCTTATGGTCCCTAACTACTCCAAGATGCCACTAGGCTATAATTCCATGGGCAAGTCAAACATCGTATTTGTAATTTTTCTTTCCTTTTTTAAATTGAATTTTTTTGTATAAAATGTTTCAAAGTTAACCCAACCAAACTCGAGCCAACTAAATGACATGAACCCATTTCAACACATGACTCAAAAGATGAATAACTCACTCGGGTGCCAAATATCCGGTAGTTCCCATAACACGGGTAGATATCATGCCATTGAGCTTGTCCGATCCAATCTTGGCCAACCCAAAATCCGAGACTTTTGCTTGAAAATTTTCATTTAACAGGATGTTCATAGATTTAAAATCCCGGTGTATGACCGATGGCGTGAGGCGCTCATGGAGAAACTCGAGAGCTCTCGCACAATCAAGTGCGATTCTCATTTGGATACCCCAACTCAGTTGTTGAGGTCGACCATCACAAGGGTGGAGGTGATCATAAAGAGTACCATTTGGCATGTATTCAAATACCAGAAGCTTGTGTTGGTTCTCAGCACAATATCCAAGAAGATCCACCAAGTATGGACAATGCAAACGACTTAATAAATCCACCTTCATGTTAATAACAAATAATGAAATAAAATTTGTTACGTTTTCGTGAAAAAAACTTTTTAAAAAACTATGTATACTATTAATTAGTGGGGAGCATTCAATACAAAACAAATTTCAAGTAAAAATACCTCTAAGTGAAACGCGCGATCTCCTTGCTTGCCTTCCTTGCGAAGCATCTTAATGGCGGAAAGAGCCCCGTCATGCAGCATTCCACGGTAGACATACCCGAACCCGCCCTTACTCGCAAGGTTAGTTTGGTTGAAGTTGTCGGTAGCCGATTGCAGTTCTTTATATGTGAATACCTGTACGACTTTAGATGTTGTTGATTGCCGCCCGCATGGGCTTCCTCTATACATGCGTCCCCACTTCGTATCTGATCTCCTGACAAAATTTAAAAAAATAATAAAAATCATTTACACGTTTAAATAAAAAGTTTTTATGGTTTGTTCACATAACCGAATACGTTAGGGGTATAAGTGTCCTTTCAGTTGGTTTATTTATCTTGTAACTTTTTGTGTATTTAGTTTCATATCTGAGTGCTTTATGTTTCTTGTTTTTCAAAATGTTTGATTAGTATAAATAGATGATTAAGATTATTGTTATTCGTGTACTTAGGTTCGTAATAAAAGAGTTTGAACGAGTTCACTCAATCTCTGTGTTTTGGTGTTTCTGTTCTAATTGATATTATCATTAAAAGAGTTTCGGACGGCAAAATTCTGCGGAAAAAAATAGGAAACCGCCTTAGCGACACTTTTTCGACAAAACTTATTTCATCGTAAAACTGTCATAGAAAAGAATTTGACTATCTTCCGAAATTTCCGGACAGATAAGAGTGAAGTGTTTCAAACTTTCAATTACCTGCGGTACCATTGAATGTTATGATGCTATGAGCATTGAACATGCAATTTTTGTTGCTGTCATCGTTTCCATTCGGTTTTGAGGATTTCACGCGAAGAAAAAACACGATTAGCGAAATTGCAAGGAGTAAAATGAAGATGAAAATGGGAACCAGCACAAAGAGGAGGGTGGTTGGCGGGTGAATGTGATGGTGGCTGTGGTGGTGGTGGTTGTGATGGAGCAAATGATTTCGGCTGCCATTGATGTGTGTTCGTGACTTTGTCACGTTTGTTTCCATGGTTGCTAAAATTTAAGGAGATGGGAGATAAAGAGATAGAGAGGGGCTTTGATTCTTAAAAGGGGTTGATGAAGTTGGATGCCTAAGATGATTAAGGTTGTTTGGTGCGAAAATTTAAAAGTGTAGAAAAGTGGGTAATAGGGATAGATGTTACTTGTTTTAATAGTTAGGCTGGGTGGTTTAGAGTGGAGTCTTTAGGAATTTCACTGCGTCATATCAACGTCATGTGTGCAGAGGGGCTTCATTGTCTCCTTCCAATAACACAAGCAATGGAATAAAGCCCCTTAATGCTCAATAGCACCCCGTCCTCCATTGCCAGTGGTTCAAAAAAAGGTGGCCCACCAAGACTAGCCCGTTGTCGTCCGTTATTGTGCTCGTAAGAATGGCAATGGCACACCCAATGGCGTCGAGACAATTGGGGGGAGGGGGGGGGGTTATTAAGCATTATTCAGCTGAGATGAAGAGGGCTGCGAGCTCGTACCACCTAACATTATGGATGAAAATAATAACTGTGACATATAAGTTATATCTAAGATAGGATGTAAGAAAAGAGCAACAACTTTTTTCCTGACTGATGCTACTTTATTCATGTAAAAATGTTTCATTAATTGTTAGGTGTTTATCTTTATTAAAGTGTGTTTATCATTATCAAGGCAGTTTAGTAAATTTTAGAATTAGAGTTTAGAGAATGTGTGTCCGTCATTTAATATATACACACACATTGGAATATATTAATGTATAAAGAATTTTTAACATACAAAGCGTATAAAGTAATTGCACATAAAGAATTTTAAAATTATGCATGAAACAAATAACATATAAAAATTACACATAAAAATTACACATGAAGAAAATAATAAATTAAAATTATGCATGATGATAAATAATTAGGCACCCTATAAAAATCGTTATTGCATTTATTTGTAGGTTAATGATCTAAACTTTTTTACTATTTTGAACGTGAATTTCAATATTTTTAACAAAGGGAGGATGCTAGATGTAAACTATAATTTTCAGCCTTGCATGGAACGTTCACAATTTGTCAACTGGCATACGTCAATTCGAGCAATGCATGGGACGAGTAAAAAAATGACAAAAAAAAGTGTCCTGGGAAAGTCTTGGATGTTTTTGTTAAGGTATTATTATTATTATTATTATTATTATTATTATTATTATTTGGTGTTGTTGATCTTATTTAAGGAATCCGACCTTTAGCGACATCCAAAAATATATGACGTCCATCATAAGTACAAAGTTTTCCTGGGATGCTTGGTAGTCTTGACTGCACACATTGAGAGTGTGATACGTGTCCAACTAGTTGGAAAGGTCAACATCGTCAGGGTGATAATGAGGGTCCATCCCTAATACTCGAAGCATTCGCATCCTACGATCTTTGGATTTGGCATGCGTACTTTGGAATGGTCGGCATAAACAATATCACTATTAAATAATCATTGTTTGTGTTCCATGACGTTATAAATGAAGTTTCACCCAGATCATCAGTTAATGAAAATGATATCGAGTAAGCTTACGAATATTATATGTCGGTGGTATATATCCGGAGTGGCCACGTTGGTGAAAAGTTTTTCATGCCCATATGATGATAAACATTTTTATTTCAAGAGAAAACATGAGTCTGCTAGAAAAGTTCTCGAACGCGTATTTGGGGTATCAAAGAAATGATGAATTATCATTGACCGACTGACACATATGCAACAAAGAAATAAGAAACATAATATATACTTACATTATCTTAAATAATATTATCTTGAGGGACATGAGCAAAGCCTTTTGTCAAGCTATTCTAATGAAAATACGACATAGGGTGATGTACCATCATTTATACATGTTTTATATGTATATTTACCTAATTTTTATGTACTTATGAGGATTTATCATGAGGGAAACACTACCTAAATTGTTCTTTTATGAAAATTGTAGGTTTTAGGCTTCTAAAATAATAGAGGGAAAAAGGATGTAAATAGTAAGAAGAACAACAATCTACATCCTATGCATGGTCGTACACAGTAGTGGCATACCTATGCAGCCTTAGCCAGCCTTGTATGAAGCAAAAGAAAATGAAAGCTGAAGACGCATGACTACGTACACCCATGTGCACGGTCGTGCATGACCAAGACAAAGAAGAAAAGACAAAAAAAGATACAAGTACGATAGCTGGACATAGCTGAGATCCTGTCTAGACACCTATCCCTTTGCACGATCATGCATAGTCCAGGCATAGTCGTGCTCATACCTAATTCTAATAACAAAGTACTAGATTCTGAAGATTCCCCTGATAAATAGGACAGGCACCTGGTGCATTGTGCATCCTCGCCACCTACATCCTATAAATAGGACCTACTTGCTTGACATTTGGCATGTGCCCTTTGTGCCTTGGAGTGTCTTGTATTGCCTTCTTTACTTTAGTTCATCTTGTGCCTTAGTGCCAAGAAGTAGAGAAGGGGTCCCATGTGGAAGGCCTTCAAGCCGACCAAACTCTCTCTAAGGATATGATCCCAAAATTCTTACTCGATTGCATTTCAATAAAACAACACCAGTAGTTTAGTTCACTAACGATGTAATTCCGATGGTCGATGAGCACTTTATACGCACTTTCACATGTGTTTGATCATCACACGTGTCGGCAGTCGCCATTGGTAAAAGTGTAGTCATCTTCAAATGGTTACCTTCAAGCTTCCTAATTCGTTTGGATTTGTTAAACTTAGTATTTTATTTTTAATTATTAGTGTGTTTATCTTTTTAATAATTCTTAATTTATTATCTTTTATGACATGATCATTTGGTTCCTGACAAATTACCCCTAACAACTTAGTTTGACTTAATTAACATATTTTAACTTTACTAACCACCCACCTTCTAGTACCCTTAATCAAATCTAAATCTAGTGGTAAGCCTCTGGTATTAAAGCTAGATCTTACAAATATGCTTCTGGTATTGAACTAGATCTTACAAGTAGGTTTCTTGTATACAACACCAGATCAGGTGAATGGCTTATGGTATTTCACTAGATCCTTAGGGAGGGTTATGGTAAAGCACCAATCCAGTTAAGGGGTAAAACTTAAGAAAGGTTAATAATAAGGGGTTGGGTAATCTGGAAAAATAGTGCAACCTGTGATATTGTTACCACAATTATCTTTGCTTTCAGCTATTATTAATTATTTGTACACTATCCGGCTAGAATCACATAGAGAAAGGTTTGTGTCATTTTGGACCGATCAAAATCTCTACTTTGGTTAGCATACAACCAACAGGGTAGAAAACCACTCACACGTTTTTGAAGAAACACCTTAACGAAATAAACAACACGCTGGAAAGTTGTACCATATTCAAGTAGGGCATAAAACGACAAATTTCATGGATAAAACTAAGTATTGAGAAAAGAAGGAGCCGTGCCATGGATCATCACAACAAACAAAAAGAAGGTTTCTCATGCATGTCTGGATCTGTTAGTTTATGAAATGAAAAAGATAAACTTTTAAGGTGCTAACACTACTAGCAACTATCGTTTGTCCACCAGCTTGGTTTGCCCTATGTATATCGGTTGTTACAATATATAAAGATAGGTAATATATCCTTGCACGCACTCTTCTCATATAGGTAATATATCCTTAGGTATTTCACATACAATATTTGTAGGATATAGGGTAAAGATCAAATATCACATACTATATTTATAAGATATAGGGTAAAGATCAAATATAAATGAGTATTAATCTACTCTAGATGAGAAATGAAGGATTTTTTTTGAACTTTTTTCCCTCTACATGAGCATGATGTTTAGTTGCCAAAAATATCATGTGTTTACACTAATTAAATTACTGTATAATTACTTTAGAGTGATTACATAACTACTCTAATAGCGTTAATACACGAAAAAAATATTACTTTTTTAAATTAAAGGACTAAAATAGGTGCTTGACAAAATGAGAAAAAATATTTCAAACAAAAAAAAATATCCTTCACTTCTTAGTTTTCTCACTATTAGTATGTTAAGCCTGTTTGTACAATAACCTTGCCTCTGTGATATATATTATTTAACTATTCTTATTATAATTTTGCAGATAATGTATATATTATATACATATTAAATAAAAATTATATAAATAATATGCAAATTTTGGCTCGCGAGCTAGCTTGTGTTTATAGGTGATGCTAAAGCTTGGATTCGTTTATTTGAAAAAGACTTATTTTTAGGCTCGGACGGTCAAGATCTTTTAAGCTCGAATCACGAGCCCAATAAAACTTAGGTTGATTTGAGATTTTAATGAGCTAATCCGAGCTGGTAAATATAGCTTATCATTATATTCTTTATCTATTCTTTTATTTCTTGTAAAAGTTATTACTCAGTTTAATGCACAACTTTTCATCAGTATTTTTATATGAGTTAAATGTCATTTTAGTCATTGTTGTTTTAGTCATTTTGTCAGTTTATTCCAAAGTTTTCATTTTTCTCATACTGAGTCCAAAAATGTTTCACCGTTTCCATTTTAGTTCACTGAGTTAACTTCATCTATTTTTTCTGTTAAAGAAAAGGGCAATTCGGTCAATTTATATGGCCAAATTACCCTTATGGTTAACAAAATTACATATAAAATGATTGAATTGCCCTTCTCGTTAATAAAAAAAATAATAAAGTTAACCCAGTGAATTAAAATGGCAATGGTAATACCTTTTTGGACCCACAGATGAAAATTGAAAATTTTGAAATAAACTGACAAAATTACCCAAAACATGTGGTATTTGGTATTTGACTTTTCATTGCTTTCTCAATCACAAGTTTTAGTAAAAAGATTTATCCTTGAGTTACTTAGTTGTCCCAATCATGTTTTTGTTAAATCATATTTTTTCATTACGCTCTTGTATTTTTATTCCAAATTGACCAAACACATATTACTCAACAAAGGACTTAGTTAGGTTAGGAATGGACTCTACTCAAATTTGTTAAAAACTTTTGCTTTAACTTCATGTGTATTTTACTGATTAGTTTCATTCAGAAACAGTCCAAAATTTTAAAGATCATAACTCAAGATCTGCTTTTTAAAGAAATAAAAAGAAAGTAATAATCAATAGTCTAACACATTCGAAGATATCTCAAGACAATGTGCTTCTTCAATAGATTCGACACAATAACACAATTATTAATTCATAAGATAAAGACTTTTTATACACCCCTAAATCAACTTTTAAACATTATCTAATCCTCACTTTATGAGATTTGAACCCGCACTACTTACTTTGATAAGGATAAATATCTGATGCTACTAGGCTAAGAGACAATTGACAGATAAAAAACTTTTATTGTTTTAGATCGAATTCAAGAGGAATCTACAAAGCTAGCTTGAGGATCAAGTCAATTTTCCCACCAACAATAAGCGTACATTTTTATATTCATTTATAGGGGTGTTTATGTTTGATTTTAAACAACGAAACCGTCCAAACCAATAATAGGTTCGGATTCATGCTAGTTTTTTTTATTAACTTTGGTTAGTTGGTTTCAAAAATATCAAAGGATGAATGATTCAGTTTATGATTTCAAATTTCTCAAACTGTACATACCGACCAGACATAAGATTTAAATATATTTATCTAAAAAAAGTTATATCACAAGTATTCGATTATTTGTATTTTATATTATATTTAGTTAATAAATTGGACTACATCTATTTGACTATTAGCTTAGAAATGTAGTCTGCAACCCACTATCCAACTGGGTTTTTCCTTGTTGGTTCATAACTAGAAATGAGGATGACTATATTATTTTGTTGTGAAGTGTGAAATGTGGAATGACTATACTAATGTTTGTACGTCACCAAGATCCTTAATTTATTTGCCAGTTCAACATATTCTGGTGTATATTTTGACATCCGCATGACTTGTAGAGTTATTTATTATTTATTGTATATCTTTTTGCTAATTTATTGAATCATGAACTGAGATCATTAATGATATGTTCAAGTTAAACACTTCAACCCATCAACCCATAAACAATAAACAATGATGATTAATTGTAGAAGTTTTGTATTTAATTAGAACTGACCTACGCGTTTTACGGTGGGGTCGTTGGAGGTATATAATATATGTATATCGTTTATAAAAGAAACTACTAGAGTACAGAGATATACGTATATCGTTTATAAAAAAAACTACTAGTGTTCAGATATATGTATATCGTTTACAAAAAAAACTATTAGAGTTCAGAGGTATATGATAAATCTATTAAAATTTAGTGTTAGAAACGTAAAATAATTATAAAAAAACAATATTATTATAGTCTTATAATTATTAATTATTAAACTAATAATGCCAAATAATAACATATAATATATATATATATATATATATATATATATATATTACTTTTACATTTGCTTTTGTTATTATATAGAACTAGTTTTTTATAATCGCGCTTGTGGCAAACTTCTTTTATTATTTAGTCCGTGTTTACATTGTTTTGAAATCACTACAAGCGCGTTGCGCAGGAACCGCTGAAAAAAAAAAAAAATATATATAAAAAAACACTAAAAGATAATCGAAAGAAAATCAACCAAAGAGTTGTATGGTAATGATGTTGTTCGTATGAAACCCGTGGTCAGAGATGAGCAAATGGTTCTGGGTACCGATACCGAATTTCTTGAACCGAAATATCTTAAGTACCAATTCGGTACCGACTTTTGGCGTTCCTGGTACCGGTTCGCTACCGGTTTTTTACCTTCATATACCGGTAGTAACCGGTCTTTTCGTTCCAGTACCAATTCGTTATGGGTTGGCACCGAACTCATCCCTACTTCTGAAACTAAAAAATCATTAAAAGTTAAAGAAAATAAAAAAAAAAGTTGCACGATACCGTTGTTTGTACAATACTCGTGATTAAGGATGAGCAAATGGTACTGTGTAGCGTACCGACTTTCCCAACTAAAAGATTTTCAAAATCAAAGAGTTTTGGCGTTTTCTGTACCAGGCTGTTGTCGGTTTTTACCTTCATGTACTGATAAGAAACCAGATCGTACGGATATTTTCGATAACGGTAGCAGTTGACACGAAGCTTATCTAACTAAAAAGAAAAGAATATAATTAGTATTATAGTATTAAAATAATAAGAGTATTAAAAAATGTATATATTATTATAGTATTTAAAAAACTATTCATGGCTCTATTTTGTGCTATAATAAATTTTTATGTATATATAAATAATTTAGGTTTTGACCTTGTTTTATATTCATTTTCACTTGACAGTCAGCATTACTAACATTGTTTATATTATCGAAAAAGGCTTTAATACATTTCTTTTGTTTTATCCAAAGTTTTTCTGAACAAAAATTTGGATCACCACTGGATCACTAGAGTATTATTGTGCTTATCAGCGAAATCACCTGATCATATTCATATCCACTAGACATTATGCCTATACACCAATTCAGGAGAAAACCCAATAAAAATAGGAAAACCCCCTTGTGGGAATCGAACCCAGGACCTATTGGTCTCAAAGCATTATCTCACGTCTAAGATGTCAATAGGCTATAAAGCCATGGACGTTTTATCGATACTATGATGCTTCTAATTACATTGATTATGTTCTTGTTATTTTTTGTGTTTTTGCATTACTGTATTACTTTTTAATGAACTCTCACTAAGTCTAAAAGTGAAACTAAATCAGAACCACTCACTAAGTCTAAAAGTGAAACTAAATCAGAATCAAATTGTTAATAACGGTTCAGTTTAATTTTCAACGGTTCGGTTTCGGTTATCAATAATAAAAAATAGTTATCAATGGTTTGGCCCATCGTTTGACCTAAAAATCCTTAAAACCAGACCATAAACACCAGGGGCGGATCTAGTGTTTAACTAGGGCAACACTCGCTACCGCTTGGGCCTCCGGCAGTAGTATAAAATTAGTGTAAATTTTAGAAAAAATTTGACGCTTTTTCAATTTCGTTACCGCTTTAAAAAACGTTACCGCTACGAACGAATGCTAGATCCGCCACTGATAAACACCCCTGTTTGTTTGCACTTAGTATGTGTTTTATACTTTTTTAATAAACATGATTGTTTTTGATGTCAAAGTTTAATCATACTCGATGCAATGGCCGATAAATTATGCGGTCCATCCTAAACCAAAATCCCAGCTATGCAATTGTTGTGAATTTGATTGATGTTCAGTATAGATTATGTGATACTATTGTTACAATGATTTAAGGGAGCTCCACCGGCGTTGAAGGTTCGATTGCCTCTAATTTAGAGACTATGAAAGAACATCGTTAGCCTCGTGCCCTTGTTATGAGGGTTAAATTCATAACCAAGCTACAATATAAGCCGGGCCGGCTCATAGGCTTGGCAACCTAGACACGGGCCTAGGGTCACCAAAAAATAAAGATCTTCAAGTACTAAGAAAGTTTTTATATATAGTATATGTATTAGGCCAAATAAATACGTTTATATCAAAACTAAATTGGTTTTTCATTGAAGAAACCCAAAATAAATATTGTTTAGCAAACAAAGGCCAAGTTTCAAAACCAATTTGCCTTGATTTCCAACTATGACAACACAACCATCGACCTAATCATCAATATTTAGCGGCCTAAAGCCCCTAAATACAGCCGCAATCATCGTTCTCACTTCCCATCGCAACCTGCTTTCAATTTCTAGGTTGTTGGCTATCACTAGATGAAGAAAGTAAGGGTAATCACCCATTGCATCGGGATTGGAGGAGAGTTTATCGGCGAAATTAGGGCTCTTACTTCATAGTTCGCTTAGGGTCTTTAAAAACGTAGGAACGGCCCTGAGTATAAGAATAAGTATGATTTCTGTATAGAAGGAAAATAATGTATAGTGTGTAAGAGATAGAGATGGAGAGTGGAGAATTCAACATACATATACCTTTTTTTTCCAAGGGTAGTATTTATACGATGGAGATGATGTTAAATTCTACACATGTGGCTCGGTATCACTATAACAACCAGAACTACATTGTAGCGACCATGCATTATCAGGTGATATGAGGTCGAAGGCCTGGCTTGGTAGATTATGTAGGTACTGATATTCTGGTGTGCATAGGCACGTTACCACAATACCAAGTACCTCTATGATTTATATATACATTATTTCTTGGTCTTTCAAGCTTAGCTACGACTCGCCTTAATGATGAAATCAAAGTTGGATTATCTAAAGTGGAGTCATGAAAACTACTGATAAGTTCTATAAAACCTTGGGTGGTTCGAAAATAATGAGTAACCCCATCTTTTTAATACGAGTGACCAATCAAACGAAATCTAGATAAATGTAGAATATCAGTGTATATTCACGACTTTTAATTACATATTTGAACACTAAGATTTTTGTCACACGCTTATTGTAGTAACATGTTTCTCAAGAATTTATAAAATTGTATACAAATCAAGATGACTGAAGACAAAAGTTAAGAACACTAGAAGTCACCCCTCATTCTAGCTCTTTAAAAGTGTAGAATCGTCCCATTTTGTACAAACGTAGTTAGGTTACTTGATGATTCAAAAACTATATATCATGTAACGATATTATAAATTTTGTTTTAAAGGGAGAACCCTGAACATGTTGTGGTCTCATTTAACATAACACGCCTCAAATTGTAAGCTATTAAACTAAGTGTTCCCTTTGCTTAACTTCTTCTTGTGAGCCTCTTTACTTTGCCTTAGCCATTGGTTGTTTTCAGTTTGAATGACTTAATTCGAGAACTAATTAAGGCCACACAATTTATTTATCTAACCAA